>CALZFC010000243.1:1302500-1327500 GCA_945643635.1 Allodiplogaster sudhausi
TCTTAATCCTGTGGTTTGCACCTGTTACATCGCTATATATATTCGATGAGTCCCTCGTAGCTTGATTACTTGCAGGATTGCGACGAATTAAAACAACGCAATTATATGTAGACTGTTCACTTTTCGTTTATGACGAAATCCCATAAAAAAATCTCCATTTGAACATTTTATGAGAATAAAAAAGTTCCATTGATAACTGACTGTAAAAACAAGAATTTGACATCTCCCTTTACTTAATTTCGAATTAGTCGAAATATATATCCCTTTCTCCAGACTGCCGTCTGCCGCAGTCCGTCCTCCTCTGCCGACACCGACGCTGCACTGGATCTCTTCAAGGAGCATTGCTCCACTCTCTACAACAGAATCCTCGACCAACTCAACGACGACGGATCCGACGGAAGGGTACGATATTATTGTTATTATTATATAATGAATACAACTCAAATGGTTTATCTTTTGCTTTAATTTTATATTTTAATATTTTATTGGAGCCACGCTGTTTTTTATTTATTAAAGTCAGAATCAGCTGATATTCTTACTGGAATTTTCTTGTAATATTCTTCCACAAACGCATATATATTTAGACACACGCATTCCTCTTATTCTTTCATGTCTCTGCTTCTCGCACGCCATCAATTTCACCACTCTATCTGTCTTTCGTTCTTTAGTTTTCTCTCTGTCGCTGTCTCTCTCTCTTTCTTGTTACTCTTACTGTTTCGCATCATTCTTGGTCTGTCTCCGGAAAGGTTACCCAACCACTTGGTTTATGAAATGTGATCGTCTTTACTCTGGCGGTCATCGTGAGTAGAACGAGTAGCGAGAGTGATCCCGGTCGTATATTGCATTGGACATCCGCCGCTTTTGTCTCTTTCTCTGATCGTCTCTCTCTTTCTCTCTCCCTCGCCCTCTCTTTCTCTCCCTTTCTGTGCTTACGTCTAAGAAGCGTTCGCACCCGCCGCCATCCAGCGTGTCCATGTTTGCGAACATAGTGAGAGAAGAGAAAGATAGAGAGAGAGAGAGAGAGAGAGAAGGAGAAAGAAGCAGATCTGTCTAAGGCCTAAGCATATGGCTGTCGGCACCCAAAGCCATCTCCTCCGACCCCCTCTAGCCCCCTCCCCTTCTGTAACCCCTTAAACCCCCTTTCCAAGCAAGCACAGAAGGGGGCGGGAAGCAGAGGCGCGCAACAGTGGTTAAACTAGAATGCTTCTAATCTCCCCCCTCCCCTTAACGGGCAACCCGTTCCTATTTCCTGCGACATATGGCAGCTTGAGATATGCTGAAGAAGATGGCGTCGGCCAATCTTTTCCTCATCCTGAAGGAGACAGCTGCTTTCATTGTCAATCTGTCCGAATTTGTTAGCTGTCTTTCGTTTGCTAATCGAAGATGTATAGATGGGTGAACCGGGATCAGCCGCTTTATGTGCATTGTTCTGACATGAATTGGTGACACCGGAGTAATGGTCACTAACTGTTATTTGGGGTTGTGATTTATTTTCCATTTGTTTATAAAAGAGCTCGATTTCTTCTAAAAACTGTACACTTCTCCAACACTCGCTTGACTTTTCTTGCGCACACTTAATCAAACTTTTATTCGGATTATTTGCGATTTTGAGCGAACTTCATTGCATCTTCTAAGTGTTTACATCATTTGCTCTATTAGTGCCGCATGGGACCCCATTTTAAGTACCCGTGACTGAGGGGGGATCTGATTACAAATAGGGGGGTCAAATATTTCTCAATACTTTACATTGAAATATTACTCGTTTATCGATAACATTTTGACTTTTTTAACAATGCTTCTTTTTCTCGAATTATTTTTTTTAGAGCCTGCTATTTGCATATTTCCGTGAAATGCATGATTCTTCGGTCTGTACGCTTTATCCGTTATGAGACTGATGGATGTGAGCGCGAGGGTTTACTGAGATGTTCCTTAATCTAATGGCAATACTTTCTCTCTTTCGTTCTCCAGCGCTTGTGCCCTTCTCTCTCCCTCTCTCTCTCTCTCTCTCTCTCTCTCTCTCTCTCTCTCTCTCTCTCATTCTCTCTCTCTCTCTTCTCTCATTCTCTCTCTCTGCCTTTATCTCTCTCTCTCTCTGTCTCTCTCTTTCTGTCTGGATTACTTGCCGTCTTTAGCTGCATCGAGTCTCGCGGCTTTCATCCCTTCCGAAAAGCCCCTGAGGCGCAAGTCTCAAGCCCAAATTGCACTTGCGAAGACTTTATGAGCAACATTCAGCTGGGCTTGCGGCTGCTTTTAATTTTCATTCTTCAATTCTGTCTGATTGTGAGAATGAATCTCATGATCTCTCTCTCTCTATCTCTTTCCTTCTCTCTCTCCAGCTTTCTCTCTCCTTGCCTATGTTTCTTCCTTTCTTGATCTGTAATCCTTCGAGCATTCCCATCAGAAATTACGGGCCATCAATTTACCTATCACGTGACTATTCAGCTTTTCAGCACTGCCGCCGCGCAAACCTGACACTAATGTGAGCGAAATCTAGCGAAAAGAAAATGTGAACACCGAACGCGTAGCTATCATCTGGATTCCCTTTTTTCAATGTCTGCGTCTCTGTCTCTCGCTCTCTTTGTTTCACTCTCTCTCTGTCTCTCTCTCTCTCTTGCTCTCTCTGTCTCGCCCTCTCGCACTCTCCAACCCTGTTTCCCCCTGGCAACAACCACATGATATTGTCTGATCCGCCGGTGAAATCTAGGCTGCTCCAAATGTCGCCACTGACCCTGAATGGCGCCTAATCGCCTTACTTGCTATGCAAATCAGAGTCAATGTGATCTAGTATACTAGTCTGTCATTGCCGGAATTGCCCCCGGGACGGGCCGCGGATAGCCAGGCCCTCTCACCATCGCCTGCCTGCTAAAGGTAGGAACGGCGAAGAGAGAATGCTCTTTGCTATATTTATTATATGCGTGCACAGTACTTGAATATTTAATTGGTTAAAGCACCTACTCTATGCACATAACTTCAACGATTGTATCGCACTTGTCCAAGAGGCCTTGGAAGTTTCACTAGTCGGAAAACGTTTTTTGTTGCCCGCGGCTTGACAACCATTTTCCCTGCGCCATTGAAATCCTCTCGGGAGCCATCTTGAGATGTCTATCCAATTCTTTTCCTCATTCTGACATTCAGGAGGCCTGTGTGAGTACGCGTAAAAGTGTGCATTGTGCGAAAGTTGAAAAATTGTTTTAGTCGTTTTTTTATACATTTGCAATATGCCGGATATCACATTCATAAGACTGCGATTTCAGGCGTTATCGATTAGAATTTTGTGCACATGAAGTAGTATGCAACTCTCTCTATATGTATATATACATATATTCTGGAAAGAGAGCACCAGTTCAAATTTTCAGCTTTTTTATGCTCGGAACGGATAGCCAGTTTCTATTTTAAAAGCTGTTTTTCGCTGCGTTCTTTGTTGTCTGTGTCGCTGTCAACTCGTCTGGCGGTATATTGTGTTCTTCTGCTTGTATATATCGGGCGCAACACCACGAAGCCTAGCCTGCTACCCATCTAGTACCTGTGGTGTAGCCAAGCCCCCCCCCCCATAGCAGAGTCCTCCCAGAGTTGCTTACAGAATAGTCTAAGCCACAATCCAAATATGTAAGAGGTGAGTGCTGACAGATTTATGAAACAAGAGTGGCGACGGCGGCAAAGGGAAGCCTAGAAGCATCCTTTGTTGTAGAGAGGGAAAGGGAGAGATAGAGAGAGAGAGAGAGAGAATGAGTGTGTGAGAGACAGAGAGAGAGAGAGAGTGAGTGTGTGAGAGACAGAGAGAGAGAGTGAGTGTGTGAGAGACAGAGAGAGAGAGAATGAGAGAAAGAGAGAGAAAGGGAAGGTAAAGAATTAAACCATTCCATCTTAGCCTGTTGGATGTTCACTGCTCTTCGCTCAGGTATGAGGTTCAAATTTCTGAACGAATTCTGATATATTTTCGAAACAATATTTAACTTCACCATAAATTGTCGCAGAGAACGGGAGATGTCAGCCATTGCGGAATTAGATGTCATTTTTCAAAGGGACTTCCTTCCTTGAATGATAGCGACTGAACAAATGGTTTAAATATTTGTGATCAGACAGGCGGTTTGCATGTCATCGCCAAAATTAAAAGGTCGCATCGTTTGCATCCGCCGTTGGTCAAATGGCGAAAGAATTGTATGCTTCCTATGTTCTTACAATTATTCCCTATTGCCAGTTGTGTATTATACAGCTGCACTTCAAGTCTCCCATCAGCTCCTTGATCCAAAAAGAGTACAGCTAGATCTGCTTGCATCCGTCTTGTACGCCGTTAGAGAGAGGGTGATGGTGTGACATCTGAATTGAATCTCAGTCGGATGGATACTAACAGACGGAGAAACACTAGTAGATCCGAAATGACTTTACGGCATTCCATTTCCCCTTTTCTCGCTGGTGAAAAAGCCAAAAAGCCAGCTACTACTATTTCTAGTGCGCTGTCACACTTAAACAAAAGAGAATTTCTGAGTCTTCTTTTTTATTAAAACAATATCATGCCGTGAAATAGATGATACTGTCTGTACTGGTGCTGCTGATATCTGCCGCCTTTTCCTCCAGTCAAGAAGTCGCACCCTTGAAGGCAAATATAAATGGCGCAAAAGACAGAGAGGGAGAGAGGGAGAGGGAGATAGAGAGAGAGAGAGAGAGAGAGAGAGATACAGCGAGAGAGAGAAAGAGAGGTGAGAGGAGCGGGTTGAAAGATATCAAGAGCTCGATAGATTGAGAGGCCTGAAGCTTCCCCTTTTTATAAGAATGCACTTCGTAGTCGTCTTCCTCTTCATCGTTAGTCACCAATCTCATCGTCGCAGATTCTTGAAGAGGGCTATCATGAGAACGGGCAATCAAAGAGATACCCAAGACTTCCTCTTTGAATGCACCCCTCTTCGTTCGGATGTTTTCGATTCATTCCATCGTTTGCACTTTTGATGTGAGCCCAGGCAGTTTGGAGATAGAAGATGAAAGAGAGAGAGAGAGAGAGAGATGGAGAGAAATAGAAAGAGAGAGAGAGAGAGAGTGACAATAGCGCTTGCGCGGAATAGCCAAGCTACCCATCTTCCATTGTCACTTCCCCACTCCTCCGACTTGCCAAGAGGCGCGCGCGAATGTGCAGCTTCTCCCCTCTCCCCCACCTTCACCCTCACCAGATTGTGAATGTATGCTCATCGTCTTTTCCTCTCCCATCCTCCTCCTCGAATTGCCCATCTCCGAATAGACAGATTCAGATTTGGCGAAGACCCGTTAATGTGCCTTATGTGGCACACCATTCCACGATCTTTGCATCGTTCTATCTTTGTCTTTCTCCCTCTCCCTCTCTATCGCTATATCTCTCTATCTCTCTTTTTTTTCTCTCTATCTTTATATCGTTATCTCTCTCTTTCTCTCTCTCTTTCTCCCTATTCAGGTACAAGAATCTCTCCGTTAGCTGCTCTCTCGCGCTCTCTGCTCCCTCTCGTTCTATAGGCCTCCACCACTCCATGGCCATACATTGGTGATTATCTGCCATTCAGCCCACAAGGACCCTGCGCATCTATCTCTCTCTCTCTCTCTCTCTCTCTTTTTTCTCTCTCTCTCTCGTTCTCTCGTTCTCTCTCTCTCTCTCTCTTTCTCTCTCTCTCGCTCGCTCTCTGCGTCCCTCCACCTTTCTTCAACTGTCGTCCAGTACTCAACTGTTTTTTCTCACGCTACTAGCGCAATGCTCTCTCGTGTTCACTCGCTATCCTTCTTTGGAACACCACTCAATCGTCTTGATTTCTCTGGTACACTGTCATGTTCTCTCGGTCTCTCTATCTATCTCTCTTTCTCTCTTTCTCTTTCTTTCTCTCTTTCTCTTTCTTTCTCTCTCCACCTCTCTCCCGCTATTTTCAACACTGCCCATTGCCACATGTCGTCGAGGCCGCGCACAGAGGGTCATCCTGTACGCTTGCCCCCCCCCCTACTCCTCCTCCCGCCAGTTTCAATGCGGGCGAAAGGAGGACCTGTATGATATGCGTTTTTTAATCCATTTTATATCTCTATTCCTTATCTCTTTTCATTAATTCCAACATGGAGGGTTAAAGAACTTTATCTGAAGTTTCTTTGCTTTAAATGTTTTTGTTCTCCGATCTTTGTCTTAAATTTGCCAGTTCTCGTGCAGCTTACTAGGATATTGGCGATTTGTTTTTAGAATATTATATCTGTCATCTAACGAATTATATTTTCTTTCCGCCATTTAAACAAGCTATGCGTAGAAGGAAACCACCTGAGCCTGCTCAAGTCAACTCATGCACATCGAAATGCAGCGCGCTTGACTTCTACTTTTGAGTTTGTGAGGGAAAGAGGCCTGGATGGGGGGGGGGGGGTTGGATGCCCCAGGGTGGATACCTCTGGACCCACCCCAGGCACCCCTCACACCACGCCCTCTCACTATGCATAAACTGCCAGAATGCCTTGCTACTATATTAGCCCGCTTCCTTTTGCCGCTCTTCCTGTCTCGTTATACTGCCAAACCATTCTCATTCTCAGTAGCTGTCACCCAATTCGAGAAGCTGCAGGGTATTTAAGGCCCCTCATCTAATGTCCGGGGCCATTTATCAACGTTCTCCATCGCTTCCCAGAACATTAAAGGCCATGTGCGAAGCAAGAGGAGGCATTCGAACCCACTTCAATCTTCTTTTTTTGGTGCTTTTACATCCCAGGCCGTATTTTGGCAGCCTCTTCCCGTTTTACGGCCATAAGACGAGGGATATGCAAAAAGCGATGGCCGCGCATCTGCCATCACCCCTTGATGAGGATGCCTTGGATACCCTCTTGGTTCTTTGCTCTCTCTCTCTCTCCCTCCCTCTCTCTCTCTCTTTCTCTCTCTTTCTCTCTCTCTCGCACTCTTTCTCTCTCTCTCCCTCTCTCTCTCATTATATTTATCTTTCCTTTATCCCCTTAGCCTTGTTTGAGACATCAACAAAAGCTCGCGTGATGTAAATGAGCTTCTTCTCTATTTCTCTGTGCGCTCTCCCTTCTTCAATATCTCTCAGCATTGTTCTGACAATGAGGAGCCGCATCATCCCATCCATTTTCCCTATTTACCCATGTTTCTTGATTGTCTTGAATTCAGGCCATAATTTGGTCTAATATTCTTGTCTTGAAAATAAGCGGTGCCTGATTTCTGGAGTGTCCTTTTTCTTCAATACAATCTTGGGATGTCTCTTTCGCTCTTGATAATTTATGGCTTGTCACCAGGAGCTATGTATATAAATAGTGCAACCACATAATGCCAATTGGTCCTCAAGAACTCTCCACTCCTTCAACAATTCGAGAAGGCATGCATATATGAAAAGGCATTCCATGATATGAGCACTTCCGTGCAAGGGCGCATTTTACTACATCTTACCATTAGTAATGCTCAATTTTTTCCTTTCTATCTTTAACTCCTTCAGGAACTTTCTCTCTCTCTCTCTCTCTCTTTATCTTTCTTCTCTCTCTCCCTCTCTCTCTTTATCTTTCTTCTCTCTCCCTCTGCTCTCGTTACCATGTGTACTCCGTTATCCTTTTCACCATCAGTACCTTATATCATTTTCTACTATCTTTAGGCACTATACGATGCTATGTATAGCGCGGAGAGGCGTTCTGCGCCTGCGAATTTTTTTTAAAGCTTTTTTTTTAAGTCTCGCGTCTTTTTTAAGTCTTTTTTAAGTTTTAAGAACGGCGATTCCAGGGAGAATCGGCATTTTTTTTTTAATATTTTTTTTGTCCAAGGCCATCCGTTGTCAGCGGCGCGCTGTACTATTATCGCTCTGCTCTCTTGTCGAATCAAAACGTGTAATTTTCGCCTGCCTGAAGAACTACAAGTAACTGCTTTCGTGGCTTGACAACTTACACCTGCTCATCTATATGTACATACATTCAAACATATACAACTCCCATTCGACGTAGTGAATGTCAATTTCTCTATAGTTTTTTTGTTGCATGGGGATAAATAGAAAATGGAAATCTATTAAAAAAATATAATTGCGATTTCATTTAAAAATGATTTGGAGCCAACAGAATATGATGCAAGTTCATTGGTGACTTTTTTTTTATGTTTCTACGAGTTTATGCTTACCCGGCTGTTTTAATGAGGGTCAAAATAATATCATCAGTGATGATCTAATAGATGCGTTAGTCGAGCAAGCGAAGGTTCTATGGGTATCATTCTCGTATGCTTCTCTTTTAATTCTGTGAAGCTCATCTTGCGAATTCACACCGATCTCACGTTGAATCTGCAGCCGATTCCATCATTTATCAAACCATTGTAAGATTGCCATTAATTTTCACCGAGGCGGAAAGAGGCAAGCTCTTCGGGTGTACGACAACTCGTGGGAGAGAATATTTGAAGAGGGAGAGAGGAAGACAGAGAGAAAAGGAAATAACGAGAGAGATAGAGAGAGTGAGAAGGAGAAAGAGTGAGAGAGAAAGAGAGTGAGGAAGAGAGAGGGAAGATGCCCAGAGCATTTGGGGTGGGCTCTGATAATTAATAGCTAGATGCCGCCTATGCAGATACGTTTGAGACAAACGGCACCTTGACCCATCATCTTCTTGGCCCATCCGACCTTTCCAGCCTTTGAGTAGAATAACATCACTGGAATAACATTGCAGCAATCATCACAGGAATGTTATTCTTTTATCTATGTATGTATCCTGTCCAGTTTCATACTAAACCTGTGCTTTTACTATTTCTCGGAAGCAGCTTTATCGTTCATAATTATCAATTATTTATAGCCCTTATTTCAATTGTTGAAATTTTGTAATAGAAGAGAGTGGTTTTTGTCGCAAATTTTTTTTTGCTTTCCAACATGCTATGAGCGGAATAGTGCCTAGAGTATCTAAAGTATGGACGTAAAGCCGAGCATAATCTAGCAACAGTGGAAAGTTGTAAAACACGCACATTTCTTTGTCTGGTTCAACTTTCCACTGGCTAACCTTTGCCATGAAGACAAAGTGCTTGTTGGAGGTAATGTTGGTAAAACTACCTGTCTACACTGCACCCTCGAATATGTTGGCAGGTCTTAAGTCTCTCTCGTTCTCTCTCTCTCTCTAGCTATCTCTCTTCCTCCCTCGCTTTCTCTCTCTCTCTCTCTCTCTCTCTCTTTCTCTCTCTCTCTCTCTCACTTTACTTTTTACGATATCGCGCGGAATCGTAAACAGTAATGGCCGGCGGAAAAGTGCACGAAATGAGAGCAGCGAGCTCGTGAGGTGATCTAACCCTGCAAGCCATGACATGATTTTACTGGCTTGTATCTTGGCATCTTGGTCTTATTTTCTAGGATTTAGAGCTCAAAAAAATACTTGTAAACTTATAGACTTACCAATATTACCCAATATATTTCCTTCTTATTTTGGCCTGGCATGGCACAATTTCATCTCGGGTATTTTTTTTCCATAACAAGTTTGGACAAAGGGAATTTCATTTATTGTTTTGTTATGGACTTTTGATTTAGCCTCAGGAGAATAATCGAGCAGTCGATCTCTCGGGCCGAATGTATAAATATGATAGGGTGGGCATAAAACCACATGTCGCGGTAGTTATCTCTAGCGCTTAATTGAACGAAATAAAACTGTAACCTTTTTTTGTGCATATTCATATAATAATTGAAGCTTTGTTACGATTTATTTATTAATATTTAATTTAAACAAAGGAATAATTACTTGGACTGAGTTCTTTTTATTTTTGTTTTCGCTTTCCCTGGCTTGGATCTGTTTTCGGCTTTAGTTAGCTGAAGATAAGTGCGGAGGAACTTCCTCGGGCTCGTGCATTCTCTCCTTTTCACACTCTCATTCCCGAGAACTATCATGGCAACGGTGCCATCCACTCTTTCTGCCTTTTCCCTCCGTCTTCCTTCTCCTCCTCATCCCCTTTGAGGGGTGAGAAAGGTTTCGCCTCTATTCTCTCACCCCTTGTACGCTTTTACGCTAGCACGGAATTAGAGGCTGCTTTGAGGCCATTTTTAGCTTGAATCCATTGGACTCCCCTGGTAGACGACTCACGGTCTGTCTCATTTTGCACTGAATTTTGGCTGTGCGCGGATACGATATTTGGAAACCTCGAAGAGGCATCAAAAGGTTGGAGATGGAAGAAATCAGCAAGCGTTGAGAACCCAGGCATATCCGCTGTCGCTGTCTCTCTTTCTCTCTCTCTTTCCCTCTCTCTCTCTCTCTCTCTCTCTTTCTGACTGTCTCTCTTTTTCTTAATATCTCTATCTCGTTCTCCTTTTTCTTTCTCTCTCTCTCTGTTTGTCCACAATTGCGCGAGGCGGGGGCTATCATTCGAATGGAAGGATAGATGCGATAAGTGTGCGTCTGCGATAGGGGATCTTGTGAAAAGCTAGGGAGAGAGCGAGAGATAGAGCGAGATGGAGAGATAGCAAGAGAGAGAGAGACTGGGAGAGAAAGAGAGAAAGGAATAGCCATGAAGAAAGGGGGGATACTTTAAGATCATGATAAAGAAGTGGCCCCGGGTGATGCGCGAATGGGATAGGAATTGGTGTGTGAGCCGTGAGCCAGAAGGCGTGATGCGTGAAATGTGTGAAACGATCACGGCCTCTTCCACTATCGTGTCAGTGGCAGCCGAGGCTACGATACCATCACTGGGGAATACCCATTCAATTACCGTAGCTCTCTGTTTCTCTGATGCTTGAGGCTACTTATAAACTAGTCTGATAAGTTATTATACTTTGTAAAAGTAAGAAGTACAAGAATATATTTTTTTCGAAATTAATATAATCTTGCTGATATACGAAAATTTTATTTACTTGAAAAAAAATTGAGTTGTGTAAATATTTTTGTTTTGAAAATTCGATGGCTCTTGTCAAGTTGAAGGCTCCCGCTCCTCCTTCAGTCTTCCTTCAACCGTCCTTTCAGCAGGCCCTCTTGAGTCCTATTGTCTTAGGGCGCATGATTGTTTTGCTCTGCCTTCTTTTCGCGCTCTCTCTCTCTCTCTATATCTCTCTCTATCTCGCGCTCTCTCTCTCTATCTCTCTCTCTATCTCGCGCTCTCTCTCTCTCTCTCTCTCTCTTTCCCGGCCAATTCTCTCTTCTCTAATCTAAGCCTCTCATTATTCAACACTCTCTCGCTTCCTTACCATTGGATTACACGAGCACGATTGTTGAGTGGGAAGGGCATGATGAGCTGCCATCCATATCGTGTCTGACCGATAATTCAGCCCAATACCGAAATCCGACGAGGGCAATCTTCTATTCCCTTTCTTTCCTCTCTATCCCTATTTCTCTCTTTTCTCTCTGCATCTTTCTCTCACCCCTTTCAAACTCTATGTACATATACTTACATCAATCACTCAACCTGTCACTATTTCTTTGCTTTCCTTTCTCCGTTCTCTTTCATTCACTCTCTATCTCTCGCTCTCTCCGTCTGCAACACTCTCGCTCTCCTTTCTCTCTCTCTCTCTCTCTCTCTCTCTCTCTCTAATTTTATTTAACTTTCCCTGCCTATATTTTCTACATTTGACGCATGCAGAGGTCATTCCAGGACATACGATAATTGTTGCATTTTAATCTCTCTTTAATTTATTTTGCTCCTCTAATAACAGTTCGAAACTGATAAATTGAATATTTGATATGCTGTTACTGTTCTCTGTCGTCTGAATGCATTTCGAATCAATATAATTCATGAAATGTGTAATTTGGAACTTTAAATATTGATATAAGATATCATTTTAAATATTATTTCATTGTGAATCCAAATAATGTTAATCTTCTGCCTCCTTGCAGCTCGAGTCTGCTCCGCCTTCGTTGTACGCGTCGCTGGAGGCGATGGCAGCCGAGGTGGAGGCAGCCGGCAGGCGGATTTCCAGGACTGACCAGGCACTCGAGGGAGTTGGTCAGGATTTTACAATGTATCAATAATACATCAATGAAATATATAAACCACCTAATTTATGCATGACAATATAAAGAAGCAGCCCTGAAAAAATCATTTAAAAAAATCGTCCCATCGTAACTGTTTTAGAATGTAGGTAACTGTAAACCATATACTCCTACAAATTCACAATTTACAAATTGTGTTGTAGTGAATTTATAAACAAAATAATTCGCGGCCATAGAATTCTTTTATTTTGTTGTTGAGTACCATAAAAAGTTTAGTTAAGAAAAACGTTATAGGTTGTTAATTATTTCTCATGCTTATGCTAAATTAGAATTGTAAGAAAAGGGGTTCATGAAGGAGAAAAAAGAACACTTCATGCTATTAATTTTAGTCAATTATCGTGTTTAATTAATTTCAGTCCAACTGCACGTGCACACGATTAGCAGCGCGCTCGGGCAGCTCAGACTCAGGAGAACCACCAGCGACTGCGACTCCACTGGTAATCATATCATTTGATCTTTACGATAAGAAAGTCTAAAAAGGGGTTCAACAAATTTTCAAAGATATTGTGCTTGAAAATCGAGTCAATCTGGTGGACAAAATTCAATAAAACGGATGCATTCCGTTTCTTTTAAAAATATTATTCTAGAGAACATGCACATTGGGCTTTTGTTTGCAACACGATATATGCTGGAAATTTATGTTTATTGTTCAATTCAATTTTTTTCAACTGAAATCGATTTATTTTTGCGTTGAGCGCCATGAGTTGTCACCATTCTTGGGGATTAGATGTTTGGTGGAGGAAGTTGGCACAAAGGGTCTTGATAAAGTCGTCCCGCCATCTGGTACCCGCCCTACCGCGCCCACGTGGATACCACTCCGTGATTGTTCAGGCCCTTTCCAATCCGCCAGTTTGATATCCGCTCGCACCACCTCTTTTTCCTCCAATTATGCAGTATGTGTAATGAGCCTGGCAGATGTAACCTCGTAAATTTGGGAATCAGTTTTATTAACAGAAATAATATGGCGCAGGCTGAATTATTAATTCGGTAATTCAAGATTCATCCCGTCTTTGCTAGTAGGGATTATAAAATATGTTTTGGTCTCATAATTTTTTTCCAATTATTTGTCATTCAGGTGTAACTGAAAATATGTATGTATGTTTACCGCTTGGTCTGTCCTTGGATAACCCAATGCTCTGGGCGGGTGTTTGTGCTCCTAATACAATTTCATAAATATTTCCTATTTCTTAAAGGAGCAATCCGGGAGCTTCTGTAGAAATATTCCCCGGACGACTCCTTTAATAGTATTAATAAATAACATTTCTTGTATCATCCTGCAGTGAAAAAGTACATCCAGCTGCGTCATGCACTGCATAAATTATGTTGTTGCTAAAAGATACATTGATATAAGTAAATATTTAAATGAATAATAAAAATGGACTTTTTAAATATTTCTATATACATATTTGTTTGCAGGATCGCGTTCAGCTCCCTTCTCGGAGATTCGAGCCTGGATTCATGGCGTAGAAGGGAAGCTAGAAGCAATTGAGAGGAGGTTGAAAAAAATTGCGTCACCTTTGCAACTAATATTGTATAAAGATGCACAACAGATTGAAAAAACTCTGATATTATTTCTTTAAAAAAATCGATTAAGAATAAAATTAATTTTTTTGTCTAGATACAAGGCAGCCGCGTCTGGAAGCGCCAGTGGCGATGGACTGACAAAGCTGCTTGCAGATCAACAGGTAAATCAAGTAATAGTTCTTGTAAATATTCGAAATATTTTGCAATCCACCCATGTTTTTAATTTTAAATAAGCCCTAGTTAATTAGAACTCAATCCCTTTTAATCACAATAAATTTCCTGCACTCTGACTCGAGCTGTGAGAACAAATTGTTAGTCGTAATCGACTGTAGGTAAATATCGTAGCTGCCTACGGGTTTCTTGCACGGTCCGCCGGAGTTATTCTGTCAAACAACACTTTCTTCATCCCACTACCTGCTTCACTAATTGCGCGGAGGCTTAAAATGAGCTTAAAATCGTACCGCATGATTGCGCACTGTTGACAGCCTTTTCACGGGCTGTATTTTGCTAAAGGACAATGATTAGGAGGAAGAGAGAGAGAAAAGAGATAGGTTAGAGAAAGAGAGAAAGCAAAGAAGTGCGGGGGGGGGCTATGAGAGGCAAGACGAAAGCGTGATCAAATAACCTATGAAGAAAGTGTGAGAGAAGGAGAGTTTCCGAGAAGAGCAGAAAGTGAAGAGATTCGGAAAATGATGAGGATTATGCTTCCGATTTGAGAGGGGGCGGAGAGCAGGAGGAAATACTTAAGCAAGGCATTCATTTGTTTTGATGCGCATTTTTTTTATTTTCGCGCCCCTTTAGTTTTCTAAGGTGAGATCATCATCAAAATATTTTAACAAAAATGATTTAGCTTTGGTATTTAAGTTGTGTCAAAAAAAGATGATTCGATTGGCGAAACTCCGAATTTTACTCTCAGGTTATATGGTTTGAAATTTAATATGCGGAATTCCACCTAAAATCGCGGTGAGTGTACTGAACTAGCACATTCTTCTTGTCCATTCATTCGTGGAAGCGATGAAGCCTTTGCTTCCCAAAGGGGTTCGTGCACCAGTTGGAGAAGCAGAGTGAGGAAGAGACTGAGAGAGAAAGACAATGAGAAACAGAGAGTGAGAGAGCGAGAGCGAGACAGACACCGAGAACATGAGGTAGAAAAAGATAAAGAAAGGCATAAGAGAACCCCGAGAGCGAGAGGAATATACAACATTCGTATATAGACGCCCGTGATTTATGGTTTTCCGAGCCACAAAGGAATTGAAGTGAAAGCGAGCGGATAACCCTGACCAATCTCGTTAGTCCGCTGGAAACAGAGGGAGAGCGAGAACCACCCTCTTCTTCCGCTTTTTCTTCATATTATCAGTTTAGAATAATTAGCCTGCACGATTGCTATTTTGGGATTGTTATACGCTTTTCTTGAAATTTTTTAAAATTTGATTTCACAAATCGGTCATCTTAGCGCACTTCTTTTACTCTCCAGTGTCTTACAATTCGATATGTTTGGGAAGAAACACGCGAATGCGGTCGACGGTGCACTATCATTGCCTACTTCTTTTTTCTCTCTCTCCCTCTCTCGCTCTCTCTCTCTCTTTGTCTCTCTTTCTTTCTCTCTCTGTCTCACTATATGTTCTCTCTTTTTCTGCCTTCTCTCTCTCTGACTGTCTCCCTCTCGTTGCTATGTGGTCCATATCTTTCTTGTTTGATGGATAAGGCAACAGATACCATGATGCTGATTCAATCTCCCCGCGGATCCCTACGGCGCGTTTGTTGAGGTCGTGATATTATATAGACGGAAGAGGGAGAGATCGGGATGTTTGATTGAGAGAGGGAGAGAGAGAAAGGGAAAACATTCAAAGGGTATACATACATGGGATGCGCCGGCCTTGATCCATTGTCGATATACTACATATCTACTACATCCGGGATTAAGAATAGAGAATGTTGTTCGTTTCGTGTGGGCGACGCAACCATAACTTTGTGTCCTACATACATCTACATTTACTAGTCACACATTTTTTTGTTATTGACGAATAAACGGAAATAAGATTTCATTGGTAGTGACTACAATTAGAGTACCAAAAGTGTGTGCATCCTTCATGTTTATTTAGATTAGCCTGAAAAGGGGGGAGATGGAGAGAGAGAGAGAGCGAGAGAGATTTGGGGAGGACAAAAATAGTGAAGAGGAGTGGAGAGATTGAGACGGAGCTGAACAAAGAGATCACCTTGTTATTTGAAGACCTTGAGATGATCCACACCATGCGCATCCCAAGAAGACCTTCTTCTGGTTTCTCGAGACCCAAGTTATTACAATGATCTTGTCCTTGGACTAAGGGGCTAGTAGTAGGCATAGATAGTCTTGTTATGGTTTCGAGGTCTTTCTACCTCTTCTCTTTCTGCCACTCTCACACTCTCTCTCTATCTCTGTCGCTCTCTCTATCTTTCTCGTTCTCTCTCTTTTTTTTCTCTCTTTCTGTCTCTCCTCTCTCCACACTTTTCTCTTCCCGGTTGTCCGCAGCTAAAGGCCTCCTCAATTTCCTCGTGGCTACACGCGCTCTTCTTCCTCTTGTTTATACTCTACTAATTTGCGTGTATGTACATACGGTTTGCGATTGCTGCCCACAATAAAGCAAGCTGCTTTTGTCTAGGCAAAAAGGGCTTAATTCTAGTGAAAGCACATAGGGAGAGAGACATGGATAAAAAGAGTTCGAAATAGAGAGAGAGAGAGAGAGACCTAGACCGGGAGTAGAATAATGAAAGGGAAAGAGGAAAAGTAGCCTTAGTAATGTTTGCACAAGTAATAAGAATGCCCTCTGGCTTGCTGCAAAAGTCTACTGGGGGAAGAGAGAGAGAGAAAGAAATAGACAGAGAGAGAAAAAGAGAGACAGAGACATAGAGTGAAATAGAGAGAGAGACAGAGCGGGAAAGAGAGAGAGACAGAGAGAAAGAGAGCGAGAGAGAGAGGGAGAGATTGAAGGGGAGAGAGACAGAGATAGACGCTGCTAGTGAAAAGTACTACTGGTCCGTGCCAAGATTAGATCTTTGCGCAGCACAAAATAATTTAGTTCCTACTTTTCCTGATTATCTGATGATTTGTAGCATAAATTTTTTTTCCATTTAGTTGAGTGAAAATTTCATCGCTTCAATAACACCTCTAATTCAGCTTTTCTGTGTTACTATTATACATATTATTCCCAACCACACAGTTCGATGAGCGACAGGCCGCTTTCTCAACTCCTTTTTATGAAAAAACAGAAGAATGAAAACCGCCTGTTTCAGGTGCTGCAACTTGAGATTCAGACGGAAGGACAGGCGTTGATCAGCAGGCTAGACTCTATCATCAACAGGTATTCTTTCTCCTTTTCGCTGTCTCTCTCCCTCAATATGTCTATCTCTCTCTCCCCCTCTCTTTCTCTTTCTCTCCCTCTCTCTGTCTCTCTCTCTTCCTCTCTCTCTCTGTCTCTCTGTCTCTCTCTCCCTCTCTTTCTCTCTCTCTCTCTCTCTCTCTCTCCCTCTCTTTCTCTCTCTCTCTTTCTCTGTCTCTGTCTCCCTCTCTCTCTCTGTCTCTGTCTCCCTCTCTCTCTCTCTCTCCCTCTCTCTCTCCCTCTCTCTCTCCCTCTCTCTCTCTCTCTCTCCCTCTCTCTCTCTCTCTCTCTCTCTCTCTCTCTCCCTCTCTCTCTAATTTGAGGTGTGGTGGCTCCTCGGACGGCGTCTTCTCCTCGAGACGCCAGCACTGTGTGGAAGGCATTCGTAAGCGGTTCGTGTCATTTTATTGTTCACAAAAACGGTTGGTACAAAATTGTTATATCTCTTTGTTCTGCTGTCGAGATCGAGAAGTCATTGATAATTTTGATGTTCATTTCTTCATTAAATTATGGAGACATGAAGTACAAATGCTGTAATAAGAAGTTATTTAAATTTATTTATCATCTTTGCTTCATTGTTAAAAGTAATATTTGACGAAAAGTGTCTTTTTTCTCTCAGCTGGCTCACAATCTACCTGAACAGCCTGAGTCTACTCTGCCGTATTGAGGAGTGCGTTGCGAGACGGAGAAGCGAGGTGAGAGGAGGATCAATTCTATTCTTGAATAGGAATAAGACATACATTTAAAAGCAATTCGATGCAAATCAGCTTTCCTAAATGTATTTGTTTAAATGGATATAATTAATTTTTTTTAATGAATGGTGGTCATATAAAAAAAAAGAGTTTTGTATTCTCCCCCCCCCCATTATCATTTCCTCTATCAGAAATATTCTCTTTCCACAAACACACAGTCAGCGGCTCATCATAGAGACCGGAGGAGTCTTCTTCCCACTTTGCTCTCTCTCTTTCATCCGCCCCCCCCCTTCTACCGCCCGAGGGCAAATAGATGATGGAAGAAGGAGGAAGGAAGAAGGAGAAGAAGAAGAGTCTAAGCATGCCTCCTCCTTTTCAATCGCACATCATACAGAAAGACCCAGGATGCCCCTTTGTCTTTCACTCTCTTAATGTTTTCTCTTTCTTTTACTCTCTCTCTCTCTCTCGCTCTCTCTCTCTCCGACAGATGCTCTTTCCTTCTCTCGAGACGGCTGATCATGAATTCCTTGCTTCATGTAAACTGACGCACCTTTTCCTTGTCTTACATTTACCGCCACTTTTTTTGTTCCACCGTCTCTATTTTGTCAGCTCTCTCTCTCGCTCTCTCTCTTACTCTCACTCTTTTTCTTTCTGACTCTCTCTCTCTCTCTCCTTCTCTCTCCTCTGTCTCTCTCTCTCTAACACTTGACACTCGGAGAACAACTTGTACACACTCAAGACTAAGCATCCCGTCAGCATGAGGATAAAGAGGTGTTTGAGAGAGTGCGAGAGAGAGGGAGGGAGGGAGAGAAGAGAGAGAGAGAAAGAGAGAGAGAGAGATAGAAAGTGAGAGAGAGGGAAGTCCCGAGTTTTCCCCGTCTCCTCATTTCCTCCGATATCTCTCACCTCTCGATCTCTCTTCCTTTCTCTTTCCCTTGTTCTTTTACTATATCACCACTTCTTGCACTAACAGAGGACTGTCGAAGATAGCTTAGTCACACCGCAGAAAGCGCGATGTTTGGGAGATCGGAATGAATGAAAGGCATCGAGGAAGGAAACGGACGAGGATAAAGAGGACAAGAAGAGCAGTCGTAACCTCTCTCCTTTGTCTCTTTGTCAGTTCTCTCTCTCCCTCTCATTCTCTCTCTCATGTTCTCTCTTTCCATCCCTCTCACTCACTCTCTCTCTCTCTCTCTCTCTCGCTCTCTTTCCATCCCTGCCCTCACTTTCACATCCTTTCACTCATTGTCAGGTACGTATTTAATGTCACGTCATTCCGTCAAGATGCGATGCCCATCGTCGTATCGCGCCCTTAATAGCTATTTTTTCACCTGTTTAATTCTTCCATGGCCAGTTAGACACGCTTATAACCCAGGCGGCTTGAAGAGGTGCCCTCCCTCCCGTTCTCTCTCTTCTCTCTCTCTACTGAACATGCGTCGTTTTTTTTATTTTTAAAGTATTTTTTGAGCCCACAGAATTGAAGCGAGAAGTTGTGAATGGCCGAGAGAAAGCAAAATTCGTATAAGTTAACTCACATCAGTAATTTTGTAATGATATAATTGTTTTATTCGAAAGCCTACCAAGCACGGCTGCCATTAAGCGATTGCCTGACCATGAACTTGCTTATTAATAGCAAAAACAATCGGCTTAAATTAATAGGTTTCGCTTTCGTGCTCTCATAAACCGATTTCCCCTTCCAGGGGTCCATAGACCATTTAGCTTGGCAGCGTTGCTCCTATCAAGCTCATCTCTCTCTCTCTCTCTCTCTCTCTCTCTCTCTATCTCTCTCTCCCTCCTCTTTTCTCTGTCTCTCACCCCCTCTCCTTCTTTCTCAGTCTCTCTCGCTGATTATTTTCACTCTCTCTTTCTCCCTCTCTCATGTGTTCCTGATTGCTTCCTAATTTAGGCCCAATCTTGTTTGCATTCTCATGGAAGAGGGAATCAACATCTCACTGGAGCATCTTTTCCTATCCCACTTTTTTTTCGGATGCTGATCTGGAGTCCCTCCATTCTCTTGTGTTGCCCCTTCTCTGACAGTCGCTCTCTCCGCTGTCAATGTATGTCCCAAGTTCTTTTATCCTTTTCTATATGTGACACTCCTCTCCTCTCTTTCGTTCTCTCGCTGTCTCTCTCTCTCTCTCTTTCTCTCTCTCCCTCCCTCTCTCTCAGTTTATATCACTTTTTCCCTCTTGCCTCGCAGTGCCCTTGTAATCTTCTAGATGACATTTCTTAGTCGCTCACTGACATGTTCTCTTTCTTTTGTCCGTAGTTTCAGCCTTCTTTTGTTGACTGTTTATTTCTCTCTCCGCCTCTGTCTCTGTCTCTCTCCCTCTCTCTTTGTCTCTCTTTCCCTTTCTCCCTTTCTCTCGCACTCTCTCTCGCTCTCTCTTTCTCTGTTCATCCATCGCTGTCTCCTTCATATTCCCCACCAGTCGCTTTTTTCCGTTCAGTCGCACCTGTGACTTCTCTTTCGGCGTCTTTATTCTATTTCTTAGCCCTTAGGCTAGATAGAGTGAGAAAGAGAGAGAGAGAGAGAGAAACAGAGAGAGAGAGAGGGTAAGAGAGAGAGAAACAGAGAGAGTGAGAGAGAGAGAAGAAATTGAGAGGTCACCACCTACCTCTGTCCATTTGGCTCATCGCTCATATGCGTGCAGAGACAAGATCAAAGGAGCTCGTCCGCCTGACCGATCACGAACCTTGCCTGTCTCCATTCTGACCGGTGTGTGGCTGGCTCCCCTTAGCCCCTCCAACCCCATCATATCCTCTCTTGATCTCGCATGCAATCCCCTCTCTCCCTCAGGCAGCAGGATGCCCCATACTCTGTCTACATCTCTCTCTCTCTCTCTCTCTCTCTCTCTCTGTCTGTCTCTCTCTCTCTGTCTCTCAAACCAACACTCTCATCATCAAACCCGTCAAATGCCGCTTGCGATGCACCTGCAGAGAGCAACACCGCTAGCGGTAGCGTCAGTATATTCTCTTGCAACCTGCTGCTCTCTCTCTCTCTCTATCTCTCTCTCTCTCCCTAATACCCCTCTCTCCCTCCTTCCGTATTATAAGCGAGGCGTACCTCTCTAATTGCCAGCTTTTAGCACATTCACCATCACAGTCATTGCGCATATTCGAGCCAGCTCGGAGGGCCGGCCGTCCTTTTAAAGTGCGCGTTATCCATCTCATTTTCCATGGTTCTAGCCATCTCTGTATCTATGCCTCTCTCTCTCTCTCTTTCTCACTTTCTATCTCTCTCTCTTGGTCTATTCTCTCATTATTTCTGTGTTGTCATTGTCAGTACTTCTTGATAGGTTTTTCTCTTGACCGTACTAACAGTTCCCACGTTAGGACTTAATATGAGACCACCATTGCACCCCCTCCCCCCCAACCCGTGCGGATCCTCTAAATTACGGCCCTCAACGGAGTACCAAGGCATTCCAGCTGTCAGGACTCCCCCAGGCGCCACCAAAGGGAGCATTTGGAGTTCAGAGAGAGTTGGAGAGAAGAGCACACGAGAGAGCATGGATATCAAGAGATGCAGACAATAAAGATGACGTGAGGAAGATTAATGACCAGTCATAAGGAACAGAGAGAAAGGATAGAGACGAATAGACAGAGAATGAGGAGAGAAAGATCCTGACCGCCAGTGAAAAAGAGTAGGAAATTGACGATGAAAAAGAAACATGGGAAATGGAGCGCAGGGATGTCGGAGTTATGATGCGAAGGGCAAGAAGTGATAGAAAGGGAGTGTAAAGAGAGAGAGGGAGAGAGGTATAGAAAGAAGGAGAGGTATAGAAAGATAGAGAGGTATAGAAAGAGAGATAGATGGAAGGGAGAAAAAGATATAGAATGGGGGAATGAGAGATAGAGATAATAGAAAGGGATAGAGAGCAAAAGAAGAGGAAGAAGTGATGAGCTCTCCACTTTCACTCCCTCTTCCACAGCTGTGATACACATGTCTTAGCTAATTGCCACTGACTATTCATTCTCCTCTTCTCCCTAGTACCAGCTTTCATCTCTGCTTCTTTAGTGATTTTAACACGCATCTAACACTCTCCTGTCTATCCTCTCTCTCGCTCTCTTTCACTGTCTCTCTCTCTCTCTCTCTCTGGCACATCCTCATAATCACTCCTTCTCAACATCCCTACGGCTACATACAGACACGCAGGACTTGACCAATACACTGACTAGAGCCGAGAGTTGCACTGAACCGCTTCTTCTGCCTCACACTCTATCTCTCTCTCTCTCTTTCTCTTACTCTCTCTCTTTTTCGCTTTCTCCCTTTCTCTCTCTCTCTCTTTCCCTCTCGCTCTCTGTCTCTCTCTCCCTCTATCTCCTTCTCTTTCCTCCAGGAGACGAGCGCTCGTTTGGAGGGAGAGGAAGCACCCACAGCCACATTGACTTGGCCGCAGGTAGTCAGACACTACCCCTCCCCCCCCCCCCTTCAGGCTTCCCTCCACCACACCCCATTTGTCTTGTGCCCAGCGGGCAGCAGGTGCTCCATCCTGTTCTCTATTTCTCTCTCACACTCTCTGACTGTCTCTCTCTGTCTCTATCTCACTTGCTACCTCAGTGTTATTCTCTCTCTATGTTATTCTCTCTCTCTCTATCTCTCGCTCTATCTCCCTTTGCCCATCAGGAATATCAAGGACTCCCTTTCTTATCGCAATCTCGAAGCCACTGGCTGCGCCTGAGAATGGTCATTCACGATGTTTTATTAAAAGTTTATTATTTTCCAAGCTGGTAATTCAAAGAAGATCGACGAGGAAGTCTGGGGATTGCCTTCCCTGGCGAGGGCATTTTTTCCAATCAGTCTCCATTGATCGCGACACACTGCCAGATATTATTTCCCATTATTTCGACACTTCTCTTTCCCTCTCTCTCTCTCCATCTGCTTCTCTTCCTCTTCTTCATTGTCTCTCTCTAGCTCTCTCTCTCTCACTCTCTATCTCTCTCTCTCTCTCTCTCCGCCTTTCCTCCCTCCCCTGCCACTTTCTTATCAAATAGGCCCTTACAACTTTCATCGATCTGCCTCCCTCTCCGCTGCCTCCTTCTCCGATACCAAACAGTCCTAGTCCTGAATTACGTCAACATTTCCATGAGAACCGACGCCTTTCCAGAGATGCGATTTGTTATGGCTTAAAATCTACTGATTTTATGTGTAATTTATTTTGTAAAAAAGATCTCCCTCCCACAGCATTCTCCTCGGTGCTATCATTGTTCCTCCCGCTAAAAGCCAAAAGCCTGTGTTTTTCCTCCATATTGTATGATCTCGAACAAGAAGTTAATGTGCTCTTGTATTCTCTTCTATTTCCCATTCTACGAAGAATTACAACAGCTTATCAAAGAACCATGGATGTGCACATCTTTCTTTTTTTACTGTTGCTAAAGGCTTGCACGAATTTTTATTTGGGTAAATGTATTTTTTGTAGCTACTTTATTTTAGCTTTACTTTTGAGTTCGAAATTTCCTTCATAATTAGTATCCAGTGCCCCGATCATTCTTTTCCCCTGAAGGCCTTCAGAATTGAGAGCTTGGACCATTCTAATGGCTCATCTCTCCTGGATATTGTGGATAATTGCTGAGTGAAGTAGGAGAGAGAGAAGGTTGCGAGAGTGGGGTGAGATAGAGAGGGAGAGAGAGAGAGCGAGAAGTCGAGAGAGAGAGAAGAGAGAGAGACGAGTAAATGGGAGTGAACAGACCTGAGTGAGCCTCCTCCTATCGGCGATCTCTCACCACTCCCTTGGGAATGTTTGAGTCATGCTGAATGAAAGCAAAAGCTCGACTATTCACTTTATTGTTTTCTCCACACTTAGCATAACTGTATCCCTGACTGTTACAGTAAATGTGCTAGGAGTTTTTTTCCTCAATTTTTGCTCCATAATTTTCCTGCTTTCTAGCTCTCTCTCTCTCTCCCTCTCTCTCTCATTCTCTCTCTCTCTCTCTCTTTCTCATTCTCTTTCTCTCTCTCTCTGTCTGTCTCTCTCTTTCTCTTTCTGTCTCTTGCTCTGTGATATTCTCATTCTCACTATCTCCATACATCTCTAGATGGTCTTTCTCCTAAGGGCGTCGCTTACTGCCATGACTTACAACGTGCAAACTGCTATGGATTCCCGGTTTCTAGTCTCGAGAAGTTACTGGCCTCTAACGCTCTAACATTGGCTACATTTCTCGCTAATGTGATCTCATGATCTCTCGCTATTTTTCTAACTTTTCTCTCTCTCTCTTTCCCTCGCTCTCTCTGTCTCGAATTCTTGCTTGAGATGCTAATGACCTAATCGTAAGCAACTTGGCCCTTCCGCTCGCCCGTTACATTCTTTCATTCCCTACCACACCCGCCTTTTCGTTGTAAGACTTTGAAATTATGATGTTCTTTTTGGATGCTCACGAGTCCGAGCGTTCTTCTCCCCTTCCTTTCCCTCACAAGACTCTCTAGAACGAGGACTAGCACGGCCCATTAGCAGATCTCCTTGAACAGACGCTGTTTTAGGCTCTTAGGGGAGTAGTCATGTCGAATTAACCAGAGACAGACATCATCGTATCGTCGTTCTGACAGTAATATGCAGTAACTGTTGCACTTTTACAACACTAATTCGCATGTCCTCTTTATGGCCCTCTACGCAGAAAATGGGCTATAATTTGGCCCATGTACCTTTTGCCCACCCCCTCCTTCCTCACATTTTCCATATTCCACCTACCACTGACGCATCGACTTCCGGCGGCAATCGCTTGTCAAGAGGAAGGGCTACAACAAATGATTGATTAGAGTATGGTGAGGGTGCAAGCCAATACACCCTCTCTGCCTAGCGCCTAGCCCCCCATAGGCCCCTTTCCTGACCACCTAACCACTAGCACTCCCCGCTAACAAGACGAGGGAGAGAGAGAGAGATTGATAGAGAGAGAGAGAGGCTAATCTGTCACTCATCTCATCACTCTTCCCATATCACCATCCTCTGAAAGATCATCTTTCCCATCAGCTACCTGCCTATTGTTTCTCTGCAGTGCCACTAGCACTTGTTCTCTCGCTCACGGATCATCACTTAGAATATCTGTTTCAGCTTTTGACTTATAATTATCTCCATAACAAGTTTATCTTCCTCTCTCTCATTCTCTCTCTCTCTTTCTCCCTCTCTCTCTCTCTCTCTCTCTCTCTGATTGTGCTTTCTTCTTTACCACCGTCTCGACTTTCCTCTGCCACTCTTACAATTCACCTGTTTGCACTGCTCAAACCTGTACGACCAGAAGGATCGCGAGAGAGAGAAACAAAGAGAGAGAGAGAGAGGGAGAGAGAGATGGAGAGCGAGAGATAGAGATAGAGAGAGAAGCAATCAGTCAGTCATCATAGTGAACACTCTTGAGTCCCCCTCCCCTCCAGTCATACCAATCAGCCCTTCCCCCCTCCTCCAACTAGCTGAACTACCTCCCTCCACAACCTCCACACCATCTGGCAGCGGCCCCCCTCCCCTTCCGTTGTTTGCCTAAACGTTGCAGTTTAAGTGGCAATTTGGCTATTTGTCAAGGACGTAGATT